>JAXDDW010000003.1:2740000-2755000 GCA_034670385.1 Hoplostethus mediterraneus | reverse complement strand
CCATCTGAAATGTGTCTGCTAAAACCCCCTCAGGAGCAAGGAGGAGATAACAGGGAGAATAAGTTCTTGAGACTTTACGAGATAAATGGAAAAAAGGATGCTAACGTGACACATACTGTGTAATGGTAATAAGCTCCTACTATATGGCCGCTGCCCTCAGGGCTTCAATAGGAAAATGCAGCAGTATGTGCAAAATCAGCATGTTTGAGAATAAGCATCTAAATCAGAGTCATAAAACAGTTTTCTCATCTTAGTGTTAAAAAGAGCTCATTTGTGTCCAGGAAAAAGAAAAGGTATAACTATGATTTCTTCTTGGGAAGGAAAGTGAAGGACAACTCAAACTAATATTCTGGCCTGCCCGGTCTCCAAACCTCAATCCCATAGGAGTTGTGAGAAGGAAAATAATTACAGAGCAGATACATCGACAGGAGGAAGCAGTGAGGTGTGCTATAGGGCAGTTTCTCGGACGAAGCAGGGTCAGTGGAAGTGTAGATAGGAAGAAAGTTGACTGGAGGGAGCTGTGTGAACCAGATTTAAATTCATTATAGGTGCAACCTGTGATGTACTCCCATCACCCCAAACTTTCTGTCTTTTGTGTTCAGGCATAGCTACACTTAGACACATACTGTCAGGGTGTTGAACTTTCTTTGTCACAGGCGATACACATGACGACACATTTAGGTCTCTGGCAGCAGCAGCTGAGAGTAAAGCGATTGGAAATGAATTCTTTAGCTGATTGGAAAGAAGATAATAAAATGAGTTTTGCATTTGTGGGAAGGCATATCTTAGGGCAGCTAAAATGGCTGTAGATCTGGGCAAGTTCAAATAGTTTCAATGAGCACTTGTCTGGCAGTGTTTTACTGTTAGCATGCTGCTACATAAATAGCATGTGCACATGCACCCCCTCGCCTGGAATACTGGAATACACTGTTGAGCCTTCTTGAGGTGTTGTGGGTCCAACACAGATACCCACTTGATAACCCCCAATGCTCTTGCACATTCAACCCTGCAACCTGTAACATCTAGAGTAGGTGGGTTAGTGAACGGTGCTGCCTGCACAATGGGCATAGCCTGATATCCTCTATGCCATAGAGGATATCAGTTGGATATACTGCTGGTTTTCTATTCTGCCAGGTAGTCTAGCTGTCTAATCAGGGGTTGATTAAGACCTGGGGTGCCAGGTGAATGCAATTAACTTCCTGGTAGGAGAGAAAACCAGCAGCACTCTGGACCCTGAGGCCCGGATTTAAGGAACTCTGCTCTATGGCGAGCATTGGTAGGACATGATTCTTTAGGTATGAATTGGACTTTTGTAAATATTTGCCCTGGAGTGTCGTACAAGGGGTCGTTCCATCCTATCCTGTGTATTGTAAAATGGCGTTGCTTCCACAGAACCTTGTTTGTGGCAAAGATTTTACAATGTAGGGCATCAACTGACTTATTTCAGAGAATAAAGCCCAGTGTCAAGGATGCATGTCAATCTGAATGCACCAAATCATTTTTCATGTGCTATAACTGTGTAATAACTGCATAGTGTACTGTAAATGAAATGGTTATCCATTATATAAAACGCCAGCAATCTAAGCCTTTATGGTGAGTGATCAGTGATTATGAGAATGATTTAAAACATCCAACATGAGCGATGTTAATTTGAAGGGCTAAATGAGTGTAAATGAGCCAGCCTCATATACACTACTCAGGGTGAACAAATTCATATTCAAAGCAGGTTCACAGCTTATCAACAAGCCTCCCTACTGATATCAAAATCCCTTTCAGCATGCACGGGAATCTGGTACAGCAGGCTACCAGGTGGGCAGAGCATCATCTCTCAATCTTCTCAGCCTGTCCATCTCTACATTTGTCTTACATTTCTTTCATTTCTTCTATCCTAGTCAGATAACATCCATTCCATTCTCCAGTGTTTTACGTCCTTATGCTATTCTTCCCCTGGATGCTCCTACTTCCTGTATATATATACACCTGTATATACTGATGAGGTGTGTGAAGGCCCATCTTTCGCCGCAGGCTGAAAACCCACCTCTTCAAGAAACACTACCCTTTCTCTTAGCACTTGCTTATAAGCTTATATGCTTCACTTATTTGTCTCATTTGTTTAAATAAAAAGTAGGTAGCTAACTTATTTAACTTTTACCTTAGCACTGGTTCTGCTCTTAGATGCACTTATGATTTCTGGTGACTAGTGGTTCTCTTGCCTACCTATGTTGAATGCACTTCTTGTAAGTGGCTTTGGATAAAAACGTCAGCTAAATGCCTGTAATGAAATGTAATGTTATGTAATGTACAGAAACAAATAACAAATAAAAGCCTGGGTGCAAAACTGCAAAACTTAAGGAATGAAATAAATGATCTCCCCTATCATTTGCTTTGTGGAAAGAACATTACATTCTCCAGTTTCATAGGTGAAAGTCATATCACATGCTGTGCTCTTCACAAAGTCAGATTTCAGGGACTGAGCAAGGTTGGGTAACGTTCCCATTAAAAAGCAAGTCTGTTTACAATGCAAAGGCCAGGGTCTGAATTGCTACCAGGGTCACGAAACAAAAAAAGTCCTTTAACTAATTTATTGCATTTATAGAATTCAAAGGAAACCAAGTAAACAATGTGCAAATCGGTGATATCGCACACACACACACACACACACACACACACACACACACACACACACAAAAAGACTTTGTAGAATCTCCGACGCCAGGTTCAGTTGCATTTCAAAAGCAATCGATAAAATCTTTAAGATGGCTGTTCCAACACCGGCAAGCAACCATTGGAAAGACACTCACATTGGTATGGTGCACTTTTAAGGTATATGGTTAAAAGCTTTGCTGCTGCATTTTGTATGAGCTGAAGATATGAGCTGTTGACTGACGCAGGGATAAAGAGTTGCAGCCATCTAAAAAGAGCAGAGATAAACTTGTCGGGAATCTTGCTACATCGCCAACTGACAGGAATGATCTAATCCTGATAAGAGTTCTCATCTTGAGAAGGCGAGGCTGAGCAAAACCTTATCAAACCCTCGCATCAAACCTCAGCATTCAACAGTCAAATATATTAGAGATATTAGAGATATTAGAGGTATTCCCCCAACCCCCGAAAAAGGAAGAGAAAGAGAGAAAATACAACCTCACACCCAAAGTGCATGAAATCAAGCAAGGTTTTTAAGCGTAGCCACAAGGTCAAGGTCTTACATTGTAAACCCCATTGTGTGGTCTGTCTATCCAAGCCCCCAGACAAGGTGTGTTCAATCGCGGGTCCGATCAAAGGTCACCGGCGGTGCTTATCCTTCCCTCCACCCTGATTTGATCCTGGAAGTTTCATTTCTAAAGGGAGACGGAGGAAACAGTAGCCTGACGTCTGGAAAGACAATCCGCGCCGACTCTTATTACGCTCTCAAGTTCTCACTCAGGTATGCCTCTCTCCTTCTCTATCTCATTACAGGTAACTGAAGCCCCAGTATCATGCCCTGGGATCTAAATAGAGCCCTTGATAGAGTGATAATGCCGCCGGCGAGAAGAGAAGGACCTAATCTAGCCAGGTGATCGGCTGTGGCCACCTATTCATCAGCATTACGTTAATTGAACAGGTATTGATTCTCTGGGAGGAGTGGCCCTGCGTTTTGTAACGTCTGGGTTTTCGTCAATCCTTACAACCGCGACACGTGGTTTCGCTCAGACATACGTCTCACATATATGCCTTCATGAGGTGCGTGCAGTACAACAACGTTCCTGCAAAAACCATCGCTCTGTGCTACGTGTTGCAATTGCGCTAATATGAGAGAGCGTGAGCACGTTTGAGAGTGCGTGCCGTGGCGCGTTGCCAGTGGTATGTTTGCACTTTGCGCTGTTTAATCTGGGCGGCCCAGTATGTGAGAGTCAGCTGCCCTCGTTGTTAATCAGAGCGTCCTGTCTAAACATGTCAGCGTGTTATAACACAGGTCGAGTGGTCATCTCTTAGAGGGACTGCAGCCGCACTTTTACAGAGGCAGTCTCGGTGATAGAGAGAGAGAGACATAGAGAGAGAGAGAGGAGGAGAGGGAGAGTGTGTGTGTGTGTGTGTATGCAAGTGGTGAGTACAGAGACAGAGGTGCAGCTTTTTGAATCCCTCCATCTCTACACGGTGGCCAACAGGGCGGGTTAGTGTGAATGCAACATGAGACTGATCACACACACTGGACTATTAGCTCTCGCTCACAAAGGAGCCTGCAATCTGCCTGCACTGTGATAATGTCATTATTTCTCTCTGCCAATGTCTGTATGTCAGTCTCTCTCGCTCTCCCTCTGCTGCTCTGTCACGTACATAAACCAGGTAACTTGTCGTTACCGAACAACGTGCTGTTTCTAATGCCGCTTTTGTATTTTCATTTGGTAGTGTCTTAGAAACCTACATCATTTGGGTGTTTTGGGCATGCAAGAAAAGAAAAAAAGGAAAGAAAATATTTCCACAGAAGCAATTTAGAAAGTTTCTACAAGGGTTTATATTTTGGAGACTTGACAGTACTTGTGATGTGTAGGTATTGCTCATCTGGACTCAACTTGGACGGCTTGCTTGCTTGCTTGTTAGTCTGAGGCGCAGGTGCTTCGGTGACAACAGAAACAACTGGAGCCACATGGTATCCAAAAGCCTCCGGGGGGCAGGCGGGGGGTGGGGCGGGGGGTCGTGAACATCGGGAAGGAAATGAAAGGCAACGGTAAAAAAAAAAAAAAAAAACCCAGACATGAGGACTCAACAAACTACAAAGCTTGTATTGAACCTCGCAGAGTGTCACCCTGGCTTAGCGTTCAGGACGGCTCTCAGACTGTTGCTGCTTCCCCCAGGACCCGGTCCAGCTAGCCAGCCAAAGTGTATGAAGTAGCAGATCGCTGTGGAGCGCTGAATACTAAAAGCTTTCGGGGAACTCGGGGAGAGAAGAGAGCGTGGCAAAAATTCGCACAATTTATGTCTGACTCCGAGATTCGGTAAACTGAACGCCTGAATGCTGAATACGCTGTTTTGTTTTGTCTGTTTTTTGAAATGTCATGTTGTACCTGTAGTGGCTGCAGTGTTTTTCTTTTCTTGCCCTTGCATATTATTGTGTACGGTTTATGCTGTTGTGCACTTTAGTGATGTATTCAAATTGCCATCGTTGCTGGGTTGCGTGTGTGTGTGTGTGTGTGTGTGTGTGTGTGTGTGTCTGCTTTTTAAGTAAAAGTAAATGGTTCATTGAAGAGCATCAAAAGTCTCTCTCTCTCTCTCTCTCTCCACCAAACATGCACCTCCAGAGCAGAGTTACTTCAAGTGTGTGTGCTTATCAGCAGGAGTCTCTCTCTGTCTCTGAATCGCTCTTCCTTCCACACACACACACACACACACACACACACACACACACACACACACACACACACACACACACACACACACACACACACACACACACTCATCTCATCTTTCTCTACATCCCAGGCTCCCTCTCCATCCGCGTCCCCATGCCGAGCTCAAACCACAGCACTAATTAATTCTCACCCCAGAACACAAAGAGTGGAGGAGAGGAGGGGAGTGGTGTCAGCCGCAAGCAGAATAATAAGAGGAGGGAGAAGAAAGGAGAAGAAAAGTGGAAGAAACGCAAGAAACTGACTCTCTCTCTCTTTTTCTTCTCGTTCTTCTCTCTCACTGTCTTTCTCGGCCTCTCTTCGTGGGCCCCCTGTGGCCCCTCGCAGACATGAGTCACGGTCATCAGTCCGACAGGCTGTAGTTTTGACAGCAGCACAGCCAATTAACCAATCGCAGCAATACAAGCAATGGCAGGTTCTGCTCCTATTGGAGCGTTACGTTATGAAGTCCCTCAAGATGTGGCCATCAATAATATATGTCACGATGCATCTACAGTCCTGGTTCGCCATTGATTCGGATTAATGGAGCAAACATAAAACCCTGAGAGGAAATTGGAGAGCGGAAACATTTGATCCTATTGTAGCCTATATACAGAATGTGCCTGAGCAAGCAGGTTACTCCAGTAACATGGTCCTCTGTGTGTGCGTGTGTGTGTGTGTGTGTGTGTGTGTGTGTGTATACCATGAAAATGTTATACATCTCACTGGGGTTTCGGATTGAGAGCGGTGGACTTGCATTATGGATTATGATCCCATGTCATAACCGTGCAAAGCCACATGTAGCCCTCGCTTGCATGTTAAATTTTTTATTTTTTTTAATGAATGGAGATTCATGTGAAGGTGTGGAACATCTGTAACAACACAGTAAAAGCCCTCTCATTTAACCCAATAAGATCACCAAACAAACAGTGAATAAAACAAAAGATGCTTTTTTCCCCCTTTTTTTTTTACCTAGTGGGATTTTTACATCTCTGTGTGCTTGTGGATTGATACACATATAATAGAAGTGGACAGTAATCTTTTGACCTCAGGCACGGGATGCCACAGAGGAAACCCAGTTCAAAGCTAGCTGGAAGTGGGTTTACAGAAACCATGTGTGAGAGAGAGAAGAATCGAAACATGACTTGAATTCACTTGATACCCCTCGGTGCCCAAAGGGAAGCCTAGAGAGGAATACACAGAGATGGGATCACTCTCTTCCCTCTCTCCAGCTTTATGTTGTTCTTTCACAATCCTTTTACCAGTATTTCTGTTTTCTCTTTCCTTAACATTTAATCTTTTCATATTCTTCATGCTCTCTAACTTGTTGTCTCTCTGGCTTGCTTGCTTTTCTTTCTTTCGTTCTCTTTTTTTCAGCCGCTTTTGTCTCTCATTTGCTCCAATTACACTGTGCATATAGACAGATGAAGAAATGGTGGCTGCCACAACATGAATGTTTTATATTAGATTATAATTAACCTACAATCATTGTTCACTCTTGAATGGTCCAGAGACGCTGTGCTGTGTATTAACACACATATGGATGGGCGCAAATGTTCCCGGGAGTGGAAAGGGCCAACTGTTCTCACTAATTGTCACGCTAAACAAGGGAGCACAATGCTGGGGGCGAGAGAGAGGGAGGGGAAGGAGAGGATATAGGCGATGAGTTAAGAGAGAGGAAGAAAGAAAGAAAGAAAGAAAGAGACAGAAAGTTTTAATGAGTGGTGTAATTCCACCAGCTTTCAGCTTTTTCTTCATCCACTTTCCTGGTATAATTTTAATCCCTTCATTCTCATTCACAAAACAGCGGGAAACAAATGAGCTCTAGTTCCTCTCCCAAATACACTGAATAAACAAAAGATCTGCAGGCCACAGTAATTGGCTCATTTGTAACTTGCTGGTATACATCTGTGTGCGTGTGTGTGCGCGCGCGCGCGTGTGTGTGTGCGCGCGTGTGTGTGTGTGTGTTTTATAACCTTCTGCAATACAGTAGTCAGTTGGTCCAGAATCCACTGTCATACAATCGATCAAAGAATTGAGTTAGACAGGAAATGCAAACAAACATATAATCTTGCTCATGTTGATCTTCTTAGAGTCTTTTTTTAAAGGATATTATACAGACGTAAACAAGCTGTCTGAAGGCCAAGTTTGTGTAGGAGTAGTGCCCCCTGTATACATGAGACAGGAAGTGTATTATTAGCCCCACCCTCCTCCCCGTCTTCTTGATGGGCTGTCTACCTTGAAACGGCATCTAGCCTGAGGCTGAGGTACCTGGCATCTATGAAGCCACAAACCACAGGCGTGGAGGAACCAGTGCACGCAGGCAATCAATCATTTAAAAAAAAAAAATCTTTGTTTTCGAACGGGTCTTGACTTCCACTCCTTTACCTTCGCTGTTCTTTTGGTTTTTACTGCTTTCCGCCCCAAAACATCCCCAACGTCACTGGAAAGCCAATTTCATACAAGCATGTACACACAGACGGACACAGACTGATAATGTAGAATATATACTATTTATTTATTGTTATTTTAATATCAAAAAAGTTGCATTATTGCACACATTTTCACATACCCTTGCACATATTCTTTTTATTTATTCTTATTTCTTATATTTTTTCATATATTTTAGTGTGAATTCTTGACCTTTGCCTTTTACAGTACTTGCTTTTATTCTTCTCTTGCTATGTTTATTGTTGTGCACCAAACACCAAGTCAAATTCCTTGTATGTGAAAACATTCTTTGCAATAAAACTGATTCTGATTCTATTGCAACTTTCGTTTGGCTCTGTTGGAGAATCACCCCATTCGCTCAATGTAACACCTAGAGGAGAACACAGATTTAGATTTGGTTTAATATCGATTAAATTCATGCCCACACTGACATAATCTTCTTCACTGTTATTTATTTATTTGTTGTATTTTCCATGTCAGTCTACTTTCCTCATAACTTATAATTAGCAACACATTGCCAAGTGCTGCTGAAATAACACAAAATGTCTCAAAGTGCTTTCCCAGTTCTGTTGAAATGACTCATCCTATCATGAGCAGACACAACGGCAGCTCAGCCTGTCTTGCCTATGAGCAGTCTCCATATACAGGTCCCCCTCTCTTTGATTACTCAAGGCTATCACTGAACAAGTGAAGAGTCACACATCATGCGCTTGAAATGATACTTTCAAAGGAACTGGGGATCCATAATAATGAGATGATCAAATGATTTCCGCTTTCTGACTCAGAGGCCCGGTGTGGTAGAAATGCAGCGTTTGCACTTTGTGGCGGTGTCGTGGGACATGATACACCACAGAGGCTGTATGGAGGGTATAGCAGGTCAATAGAAGCACTGTCTCTGCCCGTCGTTACAGTCACATTCAATGTGCCCTCCGGGTTCAAATGGAGCTGCGTTTCTATCTTTATTTTTAACGTGGGGAAAAAAACTTTTGGAGACTGAAAAAAGGGTTGAAAGCGAGGAAAGTTTCAAAGATTCCTCTGCTTTCACTTCCAATGTCATTTTTCCATTCACTCAACTCTCTTTTTCATTTATTCAAATTGTTTTGGGATTTTTTATTCTTTCAAAACATTTTCACGTCGATCAGATGCCTAGCTAAGTAAGATAGCTACCAAACATGGCTAATGCTAGCTAGTCTAGATAACTAGCTAGCAAGCCACAGCTACCATTGAAACTCTGATTCAAATCCTATAAAAAATCCTATAAAAGACATAAAAGTAAGTCCATAGTGTGTTTAAAGTTCACTTCTCAATACATGGAATTATTTGCAGTCTGTGGTTCAATAGCTGACATGACAGACTCGAGAAATTGGCTTTTCAATGATGTCTAGGATGTGGCAGACAAGACCCGTTCAAAACCACAGGTGAACATCAGCATTTTTTTGTATTACTGATTGCCTCTAGAGCAGGGGTGGGCAATCACGTCACGGAGTCTGCACGCCATTCACGCCGACCACAGACTCCAGCAGGTGATTTCACTGATTAGCACACCTTCAACCAGGGAGGAGGAGCCAATCAGTGAGATCAGAGATCAGAGTCTCGACCCTCCGTGACACATGATTGCCCCCACCCTGCTCTACTGGCTTAAGGCAGGCTGGTTACCTCAGGCCAGATGCTGTTTCAAGGTAGACAAGTGTTTGGGCTTGAACTTGACAAAATTGTGCAAATTGTAGCTTTAATCAACAAGCACTTCTTGGGGGTGTTTACTGTGTTCCCTCTGTTGTCATCAGACTTGATCATCTGCACCTGGGCAGGTTTGCCAACACGTATATAAGATGCCAGGCTGGTCCAGTTGGTCTCTCTCTCCCGGCCTAGTAGTGTTAGGCCCAATCCCAATGTCCACACTCAGGGCTTTGAGGCGCTAAGTCCGCGAGGGTTTAGGGCTGTCCCAGTGTCAAATCGTCAAGTGCATGAGGGCTCTCTCTCTCGCAGACTTTTTGAGCCCTTTATGCACACTTTCCGTAAGTCCGCATTTCTGCAGACTTTGCCTGAGGGAATTACCCACAGTTCATAGCGCTGTGACGTTGAATGCGGGGTTACCAGGGGAAGGACAAATGTTTATTCATCAACCATTTCTTTTAATTTTTGCTTGATGATGCTGTTTTGACAAAACGAGTCAATTGATTATTGACGATTACCTCTCGTCCACTCTGTAAGACAAGAGCCTGGAAGACATTCAGATCGGGCGGTCCCTTAAGTGCCTTGGTTTTGAAGAAAGTAAAAAACGTAAAATAAAAAGTCCCAAACCCACAATCGTACGTAAACATTTTTTGGTGTCGTCAAGGTAACGCGATGTGTCACAAAGTGCTGTCCCATTCCTATTTATGCAATTTCGAGCTCTTGCAGCCTCTCGCACTTAAGCATTTACCAGGTGACGTCAGTTACTGAGTCAACTTGTAACCGCTGGGAAACAGTTGTAACCAGTCAGAAACTAATCAGGATCATCCCGTCATGTTAGACATTTATGGATCTTGAGTGGGAACTTGGTCACATCTCCGTGAACCCATTCCTCTGAGAGATAATGTGGCTGGGGAGAGCTTAATAAAATCAGAGACTGGACCTTTAAAGCAGTCTGACAGTAACATGATAACCTCTAACACACACACACACACACACGCAGACGTAGCGTCACTCTCATTGATTCCAGTCTCTTCTAACACCTGGCATTAGGTTTCTTCCTACACAGCATTCATTATTGACATCAAAAGCAAAGAGCGCCACAGGAGGAAGAATCCCACGGAGCATATTTATTATTATGCTGAGGCCTCCTTGAGACGGGCTTTAGACGTTTGGAACAATCCATTTTTAGAAATTTGGGTTCAAGCCAAAAGTAAAGTACCGGAAACGACGATAAACAGGCTTCACACAGGCGGCTCAGATAACCTAAATGTCACCCTGCGACCTGTACAGTAGTATATAGTGTTGCACGTCAGCTGCCCCATCTATAGTTCATGACCACATCTTAATGGAGCAAGAGGACACTCACAAATACTTTTCAGAAGTGTTTGTGAGGTTGGGTGAAGAGTGAGCGGGACGGACGTCAAAAACAAAAGTGGAGTTTTCTTACTTTCTTTTAAGTGTTTGAGAGATGCTCTCCTCTCCTCTAGCTGTCTGGGCTTGTAGAGCAATTGTTAATAATTCACACTGGGGGAAAAAGAGGTCCATAAAGGATAATCCAGCAGAGAAGAGGAGAAGAGCCTGTTTTAGAAAGCTAGGTGAGTGGGAGGAGAAAGATCTACTCTCCCCGTCTACTCTCTCATCTCATCTCACTCCATCTTCTCCACTCCGTGTGTTTGTAACAGTGTCAGTGTGAAAAAAACAGAGAGTGATAAAGACAGTGTGTGTGTGTGTGTGTGTGTGTGTGTGTGTGTGTGTGTGTGTGTGTGTGTGTGTATGCGAGTGTGTGTGCTTCACACGTACTGAAACTATGCAAGCTCTCCAAGCAGGCAGAGAAGTCACACTGAGGATGTGAGAGTGGAAAAAGACTGAATTTTTTTACCAGACAGCAGAGGCAGTGGGCATCCCCCTACGCGATGGTGTGTGTGTGTGTGTGTGTGGTGTGCAAATGTGTGACATGTTTTTAGACATTTTTGGAAATGTATTGAAAATGAAACACAGAAATCTCTCATTTAAATATTAATATTAAGTATTAAGTACTCAACCCCCTGAGTCAAAACTACAGAATCAACTTTGGCAGTGATTATATCTTCATTCTCCTTCTGTCTTCATCAGCTTAGCACTTCTGGATTTGGGGATTTTCTCCCATATCTTCCTTGTAGAGCTCATTTGATGTGGACAGCTGCTGCGTCTTCAAGTCATTATACAGATTTTCAATGGGATAAAAGTCTGGGCTTTGGCTCGGCCAGTCAAGGACTTTCACATTTTTGTTGTGAAGCCAGTGTTGATTGTCCTGTTGGAACATGAATCATCATCCCGATCGAAGATTTTTGAGATTTGTCTGGATTTTGAGCCATCCTTTATTCGCTCTATATCCTTACAAATCTCCCAGTCCCTGCCTCTGAAAAGCCCCCCCACCACAGCATGACACTGCCACTACCGTGCTTCACAGTAGGGGTAGCGTTAGATGGGCTTAGCTGTGCTCAATTTCCGCCAGACGTAGCACTTTGCATTGAGGCTGACGAGTTCAATTTTCATCTCATGTTCTCAGTCTTTCGCTGCCTTTTTGCAAGCCTCAGGCGTGCTGTCATGTGGCTTCCTTCTGGTCAACACCGCCATACAACCCAGAAGTGCTACACTGACCGCAGTCCTTCCAGTAAGATCGCCATCGCAGCCGAGGAACTCGTAGTTCTATCAGAGTGGTCTTTGTTTTTTCAGTCACCTCCAGATCCAAGGTGCTTTAATCAGACGACCAGTTCCAGGAAGAGTCTGGGTAGTTCCATATTTTTTTCATATTCTTGTCATGGAGGGTACTGTGCTCTTGTGAACTCCCAACACCAAAATTGTTAATCACCCTTTCCCAGATCTATACCTCCTCACAAATCTTCCTTGGACATGATCCAGTTTTTGCTCCGACCTTATAGACATTTGCGCCTTAACTCAATTTGGAGTGCAGCCAGCATGGAAGTCTCTCTAGACACACACAAGCACATGCACCAGCTGTGCTTGTCAGTACTGCTATAATGATAATCTATGTATCCATGCATGTTATGGCTGTAGTCTATCAAGGCTGTTTACATGCTCATGACGCATTCTCCATTCCCTCTGCAAAGCCATTGAAGATAACACACATTTTTCCCTTTATAAGACTGTCTTTTAGTCCTGCTGCTCTAACTCATAGAGAGCGTCTTGGTTAGCAACGCTGGGAAGTAAATTTTCTGTGGTCCCCACTTAAGTCAAGGTAATGGTGTAGTCAATGGAGAACAAGGCCCTGCTGATGGCTTTTCAATTTCGGCATTTTTAGCTCCCTGCTGCCAGTCTGCTTAATAAGACTGTGTGTTGTAGAGTTCATGTTATTGAAAAAGAATGTACCTAAAAGTAAATTAATTGGGCCTTTACAATATTTTGTAATAAATACACACACATATATATATATATATATATATATATATATATATATATATATATATATATTGTAAGTGCACCACTCATTTTTACATCTCACCTTCAGTTACAAGTTTTGCTTCACTTTTTTTTTTTTTTTTTTAACTCTTCTGAACTTATGAAGGGCAAATAATGAATACTTGTAACAGACATACATGCTGCACTGTCTCCGTGTCCCTTCAGTCTCCCCATCTCTGCCTCATCTTCATGTTTTGTCCAAGTTTAAAACAAGCCCAGTGACTAACAGCAGGGGGTCTGCAACTTTTTCAGCCCAAACATTTTACCATGACTAACACCTACACACACACACACACACACACACACACACACACACACGCACACACTTTGCGATACAATGATTGTCTGCAGAGGTGTGTGAAGGGTGTAAACAGTTGTTATCCAGAGGATGATTACTTGTCCTTTGCTGGAGGACAATACATAATAATTACCCTGGCCATAATTAATCATAGGAGATATACACACACACACACACACACACACACACACACACACACACACACACACACACACACACACACACACACACACACACACAGGTCCTTCAAGGTGAACTGCAGTAAAAGCACAGCTGGACATAGAGGCTATAACTGTCCTGAGTTAAGGCTATGGTAATACAGTCCTCTCTCCTTCCCCTCCTGCTGCCGTTCCCTCTCCTTCAATGTACACCTCTTTTTCTTTTCTCTCTTCTTGTTTTCCATGTTTTTTTCTCTCTCTCTCCTTCCTCATCTCTTTCCTCCTGTTTTTCTCCCTCCCTCCATCCTCAATCAGTCCTCCTATCTTCTCGCTTTTTCATTTCCTTCTGCTCCCTTACGTCCACCCCTCGTCTCCTCTCCAGCTCTCGTGTTACGGGTTACAAATAGAAACATTCTCAGGTTACATTCCCATTCATTGTCATGTCTCAGAAGGTCTGTAATGGGGTGGAAAAACACTACTAAATTTTGCAGAGGTTCCACCCCATTGGACGATCCCTCTCAAATAAGACCGAGGGTGTCCTGGTGGCTCGACGGGCTAATACCACGTATATGTCAGGCATTTGTGAGATAACAGGTCTTAATCCAGCTCCTGACATTTGTCTTCTCCATCCTGTTTCCTTCAATTATAACCTGACATAGTATAAATGTTATAAAGGCAACTCTGTGCTAAACTCAACAGAAGTGAGAGTGATTTGCAAGAATCCTGCAGTATTTGTTCATTGTTCGGGTCTTATAAAGTCGTGACTTCCCCTGGGCAGGTTTTTGTTCAAAACCTCTTTTCTTTCTCTTTCTCTCTCACCTCCTCTCTTTCTCCTTGTCCTTTTTTTTAGTTTTTTTTTACTCTTTTGTTCCCGCCGCAGCACACCCAAGGTCAGAGGAACAATCGGTGAGCATCTGGGTTGTCCCTGGATCACCAAAAAAACAAACAATTCAGCGAATCACATCTGGGCACGGCGCGGTCACAATGCACCGGCGGACTGAGCTGAACTGCGTCTGAACCTGACGAGTGGCGGTGGCGGTCAGTTCATAAGTCAGCGGCGTGATCGGGGGGGAATTGACATTTGAGTGGCATTGGCGAGAAATAATTTCGCCATCCCACGCCAGGCTGTGACAAATCGCAAAAGGTGACTTCTCAACAGGAGTGCACTGTAAATCAAAGTACTGTATGAAAGGCAAATATGATGGGGCAGGAAAGCGTGGTGTTAGAGGGGCCTTTGGGGGTTTGGCCACAGCGCAGCATAGATATAGATGGCATTTCTTCTATCCTCAAATGACCAGAATAAACATTTGCCTTGATGGAGAGGCTTCGACAGACTTTCATCACCTTTTTTCCCTGCGCACACCGAGGAATAATGAGTGGACCGAAATGTTCGCGGAGGGCAGAGACAGTTGACGCATGCATACTAAATATCCTCCCTCCTGGTCTTTGTCCTCAAAATCCCTTTCTTCCCACATACAATCTGATCCATCCTCCCATCCCTCCCAGCTAGCCTCCCCTCTGCAGGTCTTTTGTTTTTTCTTCACATTTAGATTCACCCTCGTCTCGCCATTAGCCTCTACTCTCGACTCATCCTCCA
>JAXDDW010000003.1:2727500-2735000 GCA_034670385.1 Hoplostethus mediterraneus | reverse complement strand
TCATACTTCTTTGGGGAAGGACATTTTTTTATCTGGATCTAACTATATGATGGACAGATGCTCTATGTATAGCACGCACTGGGATTACCAGCCTGAATCCAGCAGGAGGTGGACAACTACATGCTTAGCTGCATCTCATCTATTTTCTTTAATTCACAAAACTACCAATTACCTTATTCTGAGTAACTATGTAATTGTGTACGCACAGATGCTCATAATTTAGTTTGAGGTGTTAAATATCTCTTTCACTGTCCCTGTCAATCATTCTCTGGCCTTACTTTTAATCATTTGTTCTTGTTTAGACAAGTGAAACAACTCTGTTATTTTTTGTTATTTTCATGCTTTAACTTGATGTGAAGGCTTCATCTTTTCCTTTTATATCTTCAGCAAGGTTTATCACACTGTGGCCCATGAAATCCATTCAAACCCACAAAAGAGATCTCAGATTATATGGTTGTCATTTTGAAGATAAGGCTGTTTTTTTTTTCAAAACTCTTAAAAAGCTTAAAAATATTTGAAGACGGCACAAGTCTGGCATGCAGTTTGTCCCTCTGTGTAGTTTGTCCTTGTCCCCTTGTCTCCACTGTCCTGTGACCTGAGGAAAGTCCATCCATCATCAGGTTCATCCATCTTAATCCTGCTGTGCCCTGCCCTCCATTACATGCCTGGGGGAGTGACTGTCCTGCAGTGGACTGTGGGGCCTGAGACTGATCTGAGCCCAGGGCCATCCGGTTTGGCTTGTATGCATGTATTTCTTGTGCTTGTTGTTTCCCCCTCTCTTGCATTATACTCTTGCCTTGTATTTATCTTTTAACATCTCATTCCCTATCATTCTGTTCTCTTAATTTATCAAAATCATGAGCATGACTGAATGTCTGTGGTGTAGCAGTAGGATAATGTAAATCGAACTGCTCTGGACCTTGTTCTCCACATTCACCCAGTCTGTCTCCCCCTTCCCTCACCTTGCTTTACTGCCCTCCCCCTCCATCTGCTTCCAGTGCTCTGTCTTATACCTGCAAGCCTCCATTGGGCTGTCGAATAACTCAAATGCTGAGACATTTTTTTCCTCTTTATGTCTTCCCATCTGATCTATCATCGCTGCATGGCTGGATGCCTATGAGGCACCAGTATGACAAGAGAAATTTGAGGTCTGCCCAAGCGTCCCCCTCTCCATCGTCCCCTCCCCTGCCCTCGCCTCCTCTCCCCCCACCATGTCACAGCGCCGTCATCCACAAACTGTTACTCTTCCAAAAGGGCTCAAAGGTCCATTTCAGACAGGCCTCCTACTAGAAAGGATTGGCAATGTGTTTTGATTCGTCTTGGTGCCAGAATAAAAGACCAGATTTTTTCTCATTTAAAGCGCTGGCTCTATCTGCGTACCTGGGTGTGGGACAGCCTTTATTCTGGCAGAGCAGCGGCAGAATATGAGACCATCTGCCTGCTTCGGGCCTGGTTTCCCTAAAGTATCATGATCTCCCCCTCAGCCTCGCTCTCGCTCCTTTTACCTTTTAGGATTAGTTATTACAGATAGACAGACAGACAGACAGACAGACAGACAGACAGACAGACGGATAAAAATCCCACATGGTAGAAAGGCAGCAACTTTGTGCAGCCACAATTGTATCCAAAGTATGTTTTATAGAGTTGTTGTATTTTTCTTTATACATGATTCTGTGAGTTATTGATTTCCATGCAGCTGCAGCATTATACTGGGTCCTTACATAGCGAGCACACAGCAGAACGGCATGAAAAAGTGAATAGCAGCCAGACATTTCAATGACGATGTTTACACTGATGGTCTGCGTCGGCGAACAGTGAGCAGAGTCAGTCTGGACTCAGAAATGAGTCACATTTCTTATTTCAGCATCATTTCACAGGTTTTTTCCCCCACATCCGAATTGCGGCTGTTGGTGGAAAACTGTACTTGTACTTCCTGTTTTTTGTTCACCCATGGAGAAATGGACAAGGAAATTCTGATTTTTGAAGTAATACATATCTAGGTGTTGCTTATTCTACAATATTATACAATTAAGTGATAAATAAATTGGTTTGGAGTCACAAAGGCAAAGCTGTGGATGTCAATTTTGGGAGCAAATCATGAAGCGCAGCAGCATCAAGTTGTTCATATCTGTAATATCTTATCTAAAATAAGATCATGAAAGTCAGCTCCGAGACAATTACAGAGGCTCAAATTCTGACCAACCTCAACAATATCAAATCAGCCATGGGAATTTGAGCATGGCGCTGAGATGTTTTGCTGTTGTAGTCGATTGGTTCACTGACCAGTTTTTCCTCCCTTCAGGAAAACGTGTCTTTTTGGAGATTCAGGGCATCGAGGATCAGCAGAAAGCTGTGAAACCAGCTGGCTCTATTTACTCTGCTCTCATGCCTCATTGTGTTCTGTCACCGGATTTCTTTGCCATTGGTGCGCCGTGTTTCTCATTGACAGTAATTGACCGGTTTTGAAGGGGACTGCGGCGGCACACCAGATGGCCACGAGAAGTCCGTTACAACACGACGACGACGCGCTGCCGTTAATAAAGGGAACGGGACAGTAGGTTACAGTACATGACTGAGGTGGAGTGCAGGTAAAAGTTCAGTAGCAACGGTGGGATCTTATTTTAGCCCGCCTCATCTATCGTTAATGTACTGTATATATACTGTATGTCTGCAACTGATGAATGGGTGGACAGGAAGACAGGGAGTAAGACAGACGGGCAGACATACTGTAGAGGCACGCAGCCAAACGGAGTCGGTATGAACAAGAGTTACTACACAATACCTCAGACGGTCTATCCTAGCCCAAGTCATGACTCTTTAATGGCTGGATAGGAGACAGGGAACAACACAACACAGTCAGACAGACGAGAGAGAGAGAGAGAGAGAGAGAGAGAGAGAAAGAGAGAGAGAGAGAGGTCTATCCTGACCTTTAGTCAACTCGTTCTAATGGACTCAACAAACCAGGTCAGACGACAGATAGACAGTACAGGGAAAACAACAGACAGGCACTTTACACTGTCAGAGTCCTCCTCATGTTGGAACAACGGAGCCTTGCACATTTATATCTACACGTTTTCATATCTCTGTGTACTGTAATGGAGCTGCCATGATCTTACCTGTGGATGGTGTGTGTGTGTGTGTGTGTGTGTGTGTGTGTGTGTGTGTGTGACAGTGCATTAGTCAAGGGGATAAAAGCCTTGGCCCCATCGTAATTAATAATTCCCCCTCCATGTAGCCAGTGGTAGTCACAGACACTGGTACACAGCCAGGCTCTTTCAAGATTTTTCCAGGACACTGGTTACCTTGAAAACACACTCCACATACCGTTCTGTACAGTCATTGCACTGGTAATGACATTTATACAGGTGTAGAACCATAAGATGTGATATTTGCATTTCTGGTCGAGGAGGTTAAAACCACCAGATCTGGGTCACATAAGGTCCCAGTCCAGCTTGACTGTATAAATCCAGCTATAATTTATAGTATGAGCCTGCTGGGATCAGATTTCTCCTTGCTCTACGTCCTCCATTTATAACAAAACATACCAGTAACAACACAAGACCACATGTTGGAATATAGTTTATATTTGAGAAAATAACACAATAAATATTCACATGAACATAAATCCCATGAGATAGTTTCAACTTTGGCAAAATAAACCATTTGGACAGTAACTTTATTTACTGACATTAAGTTTTGCAAAACTGAGGTCACTAGTGCTTATTGCCATATTGCCATAACTTATGGTTGAGATGTCTTTTAACTGAGCAATTTTTTTTTTTATAGTTTTACTTTTGGTCAACCTTGAAATACTCTGAAAGCATTGATGCTTCTGTAGGTTTGGCTCCAAAAATCCTATATATAAAACACAGCATAAGTGTTGTAGTGCTTTAAATGTCACCCGAGGAGCATTAGTGAACATTCAAATAGTAACTGAAATTCACAGTGTACCTCTGCTGACCTAACTCCACTGTTGGTGTTGTTATTGCTTCCTTTTTTTTTGTTTGTAATTGAAAATCTTGCCAGGAGGACATTTTTTAATTCCTGAAGAAATGGACATGAAGGACAATGGACATTTTATCTGGCAGAAGTGACACCCTCTACACCGCCCTCCTCCCCATAACTCCATCTGAAATGGCAATACCATTCCTTATCAATGCTGTAAGTGCTAAGGTAACACATACTGTATAATGTATATTAGGTTTAGGGATTATCACTCCCAGGCAGTGCATCGTGTCAATCTATCCTGAAGTCCTTGAGAGGAAAAAAAAAAAGACTGCAAGAATCCCAAATGTTAAACTAAACCCAGCGAGGAAACCATTCTGAGCTACTGGGGGAAAAACAATATAAAGATACACATCTGGCAATAAGAGCCTACAGAAATACAGAAAATGTAATAAGCAATGATATGCAGTGCAAAGGAGATAAGACATATATATATATATATATATATAGCTGACTCTATGGCAAGCAGATTGCCATATGTAATGCAAGATGATTAACAGGGGAACTGGATTTGACACAAGCATGTACACACAGAGCCTCACCATTGTGCACGCACACCCGCCATAGATAGGTTAATAGGATTAGACTATAGAAGGTCATAGAACAATAGAATTGGCAGCCAGGTTATTTCAGGCTTTGCAGTATGAACCAGACATCGGAAAAGTCTATCAGCAACCTTAACACCTCTAAAAATAGAGCTGTGACTGAATCCAAAACGTGTTATATGCTTTAGCAGCAGGACACCATCATGCATAGACTCATATTTACACTGACGCGGCACATTGAGGTATTGTGGCACAGAAGCACCCTCCAATTACATATATTCTATACAGCCGTTCTGACATCCCGTGTGAGTGAAGCTCTACTGTGTTCATCTACACTAGACACGCAAACAGAAGAGAATGGGCTCCCCCTGTCAGACAGACTCTCATTCACTCATGTGGCTGGTACACGTGAGATTCAGGGAACGATTCATGGATCGTTTTCCCAGATGCTCCAGTTGATCTTTGTCAAAATGCTATTTCAAATATATATACACCCACCGACCACTTTATTAGGTACTCCTGCTCGTTAGCGCAAATAGCCTGCTCCACCAAACAGCAAATCATGTGGCTGCAGCTCAATATATAAAGCATGCAGACTTGAGGAAGCGGTTTCGTTTTTTGTTAAATGGGCAAGATGCGTGATCTAAGCGACTTTGACCGTGGTGTGGTTGTTACGGAGCCCCTTAAGGGTCATGGTGGGATTTTTTTTTTTTAGCTACTTTTGAGTTCCCTCGCAATACTTTTGCATTCCTTTGCAACTTCTAATGGGCTAACCAAAAGCCTGCTGATTGACAGTACTTGCTCGTAAGTTACTGTAATTAAAAATTTAGATGCAGCAATAACAAAATGGCAGATGTCTTCACACAAGTGATAATTGGTCAGGGCTGTGGTACGGTTGGGGTCAGATTAAGCATCATAAAAGACGGCTGGTTGGGGATAGGAGAATGATTTCAGGTTCAGGGGAAACACATAGCCTGCCGACGGGGAACAGACTCAACCACCTACTCCAGTGAACATCCGTGCATTAGCGTTACGTGCGTGTAACTGTCGTGAATGTCAAACTTTGCGAAGTAACACAAAACTTGTTTGCGAGGGAACGCAAAAGTAGCTACAAAAAAAAATCCCCACTCTAACCTTTAAGGGGCTCCATAGGTTGTCGGTGCCAGACGTGGTGGTTCCAGCTGCCCTCCTGGGGTTTTCACCACTAGAGTCTCCAGAGTTTACAGAAAGGCCACGGATGCTCAAATGGCAGCTCATTACAACAGCGGTGTGCAGAAGGTCACCTTGTTGAATCCATGCCAAGAAGAATTCAGGCTGTTCTGGAGGCAAAAGTGGGTCCTACCTGGTACTAGATAGGTGTACTTTATAAAGTGGCCGTGTATATATATATATATATATTTGTGTATGAGATGATACAGCAGCCCTATCTATCCCAATATAATTCTATGGCTGAGACATACTGGTGGCTGCATGGTGCTGTGTAATTTAGGCATGAATACTGAGGAAAAACTAAAAGCTGACAGGTGCAGATTGACAGACGGATACAAACTGACAGCTGAATTAAAAAGGTGGCTGAACAGCTTAATAAGCAGATAGCTTGATGGCTTAATTAAAGCTCGCTTAGCAGGAAGTAAAAACAAACCTGCTCAGACTACTGATCAGCAACTGGTTGTAATTATTTCATTCTGCAGGGCTTCCGTAAAATGTTCAACTATTGAGGAATACAACAAGGGGAAATAAAAAAAAAACCAAGCCACAAGTGACATTACCATTTTACCATTTTCCTCCCGTGGCTACATCGAATTAGTGATTCAGCTGGAGGTAGAATTGCTGAATAAAATATTTGTGAAAATGATTTGGGAAAGAGTGGAATGGATGAAAAAAAAAGTTAAAATGCCATAAAAGTTCCTCCCTGGTCTATCGGGGTAAGCATCCGTCTTCAGTAAAACCAAACGGCGTGGAACGCATGGCGCCCGGCCGGTGCGAGCAGCAGACGAGATGGGAGGTGGGAGTTTTTGGGCTCGTAAGACGATCTGAGCGAAACGACCTGGCTCAGCTCATCATGGTGGTTTATATGACCTGCTACGGCCTGTAAATGATGCTATGTAAGTACACAGCATGAAGGAACTGAACATAAAACATTAGCACACCGTCCATGCATCTAAACCCATTAAATAAGACGCCCCCTGTTTGATGAAGCATCTGAACAGGGGGGGGAATGAAGAAACTTGAGAATTTGCTTCTTGGTTTAGATTGCTTTCAGTTAAATCCAATAAAATAAAAAATAAACGATCACTAAATCAATTTCTTTTAAGTGTAAGTTCATGTCTGGCATGATGATAAGACCTCGTTCTGTTAGGATTTTGAACAAGATCTATTTAATGAAAACATAATTTCTTGCTTGGGTCGGGGGTCATATAACGAGCAGTGAGCGATGGATAGCTAAGCCACGTCTGGTGGACACACTTCATGTGATATATATAAGCTGCAAACTAGGATGTTCCTGCTGAGCGGATTGATTTAAACATTACTTATCCGGGGAAACTTCCTGCTCCTCGTCAGAATTACTGCCTGAAAGACAGCCATTAGTCCCAAAGAGACACCAGAGCAGGAAGTAATGAGACATTGACACATATGACAGATTCAGTAACGCTGGTTCTTTCCATTAAGAAAGTTCGACCTGGGTAAAAGTTTGCTGTCTGCACAAGATTCTCTAAATGAGGTACTGTGCATACCATGACAGCGTGCAGTTTTTCATTCTTGTATGTATGTATGATGTGTGGAAGACCTGCTCTGCCTGCCAATTAGACCACC
The DNA here is from genome assembly GCA_034670385.1 of Hoplostethus mediterraneus. Lineage (NCBI taxonomy): Eukaryota > Metazoa > Chordata > Actinopteri > Trachichthyiformes > Trachichthyidae > Hoplostethus > Hoplostethus mediterraneus. Next base: position 2,727,636 of record JAXDDW010000003.1, on the reverse strand, counting down.
GAGCACAGTAACACTATAGGCTGGAGAGACGAAGACAAACCTACGTAGTCACCATTATCTGGCCTTGGCTTGACCATGGCCAAAAATCCATTTATGATGAAACTGGCGACACAAAATACACACACACACACACACA